>JAPDPM010000008.1:35937500-35950000 GCA_032173925.1 Heritiera fomes
AGTAGCAGCCGACTGCCTTAAGTAGCAGCCGACTGCCTAGAGACAACCAAAGTGTAGTTTTTCGAAAACCGAGACAAACCAGTCAACTTCTATGTAAGCTAGTCGACTGCCATTTTCCCAAAAAGCATTCTATTTCAAACCAGTCGACTGCTAAGGATGCCAGTCGACTGCTTTTCTCCCAAATGCATTATGTTTCAAAACCAGCCGACTACCTAGGAAGCCAGTCGACTACCCTGTTTTCAGAAGCATTCTGTTTCAAAAACAGTCGACTGCTATATGACCAATCGACTGCTATTTCTTGAAAAGCATTCTGTTTCAAAACCAGTCGACTGCTAAGTGGGACCAATCGACTGCCCCATATGTTTTCAGATTTTAAGTATCGAAATTTTTAAAGGAAATAATTTCGATAAATCAATATATGCATTAGCAGCTGACTGCCCCTAAAGACCAGTCGACTGCCATGTTTGAAAATGAAGTTTTAAAGCTTAAATTAAATAAGCCCTATTTTATTTCTAAAGAAATAAATGATTTATATTTTTGGAAACTATGGAAACCTATAGTGATCATGCATATTACTTGTGTATGTTTACTTGGCTGAGGAGCCTAAGTCCGGTCCTCAGTGCTACAGCTGTCACCTGACTAGTATTCACTGTAGCAACCGACATTGGCCAATTTGTCTATATTACTTGTTTGGCTTAGGGTGGATTCCTGGCTCAATTATGGGTACGCCACTTAATTGTCATACTTCTTATGAGGGATACTTGACCTCCTTACTAGACCTCCCCATATGAGATTGACAGGATGCATGATTCTGTTGGAATTATATGTCTCCCAATTACTTGAAGTATTTGAAGCATGTGAAGTTATTTGTATATGAAAGCATTTGAAGTAAAGTATGAAAGTATATGATTTACTTGAGTTATATGTATATGCTATTTGAAGAACTTATATGTATTTGATGAAAGAAATATATGAATATGCTTTATAATGGTTTTACATAACATTATAGAGCCAAGCAGGAAAACTGCATATAAAGGCATAGTACGCTCTTTTACATAAGTTTCTTACTGAGCGTAAACTTACCCCTTTACAATCATTTTTCATCTAAATTATTTGAAGTAAATTCCACTCTAGATAGAGGAGCTCAGTTTTGGGATCATATAGCATACCTTCGAGATACGCTTCCCAACTTTTGAAGGTATAATTATGTTGCCGTATAGTTCGGCTATTGTACAGTACACTAATGTATATTGGATCATTAGGGATATAGGGTATGTAAGTATATGAGATCCTGATGTATTTGAAGTATATGTATATGAAAAATATATTTCATGAGGAAAAAAAATTATATCATTCTAAATGAAGATGATGGATAAAGCATAAGTAGAAGAAAGTAGGGCATTGACGAACATTCTAACTATACAAATGTATATGTTTATTTGAAAAAATGAGGATGTCCCATGAATTGGTGGGAAAATTCCCACCAAAACACTCGACACTCACCTGCTTTGCCAGGCAGAGTAGCCCTCCCCATTTTTCCATTCTCTTCTTACTCTCATCGTGTCCCTCACCCTTCATTAGAGATGTAAATGGGACAGGTACCCTCGAAATTTGAGGTACCCGAACCCGATTATATTTTAAAATACCCAAACCCAATTAAATACTTGATTATTTTGATTTTTACTACCCGAATCCTACCCATTTAATATAAGAACTACCCGTTTAACTATTCGAATCCGTTAAATACCCGTTTATTAAGTCAAAATTTGACTTTTAATTTTAAATTTAAATTTAAAAATAATTTTAAGAAAAATTAAATTAATACATTTAAATTAACTCATAAAAATAAATTAATGTTAAAAATCATAATTAAAATACTTAATGAATTAATTTAATTAAGTATTATATTAATAATAAATATTTTATAAATAAAAATATATAATAATATTTAAAAATTATTATTTGTAATTGGGTTCGGATTATAAGGTACCTTAAGATCACTACCGGAACCCGTGACGGATAGTAAAATTACTACTCAAACCCGATTATCAACTACTCTAATCCTACTTAATCGAGTTGGATAGTACCGAATATCCATTTGTAGGGTACCCATTTACATCCGTGCCTTCGCCTCCTTTCTTTCTCTCATTCATTCTTAAAACACAAAGAAGAAGGAACAAAGCGTGGAGGTGACCAAAAGAGAGAGGAAGCCAAGAGAAGCACGCGGCAGGAGAGGCGCCTTGGTGAGGCTGAAGCTGGGGCGGTTTAGGTTAGTGCAATTTCAAGGCTGAATATACGTGGTTTGAGGCTTGGTGATTTGAGGAGGCTGGAAACGGGAGAGAAGACAGGGAAGAACAGGGCCGTTCCAACTTCCAAGGGTTCTTAGGCACGGTTCAGGGGCAGAGCAAGGGCTCGGAACAGTGGTGTTTAAGGCTGTGTTAGGGGTTGCTTTGGGCTGGAACGAGACTGAAAAACGTGGGCGTTTGGGATTGTTCAAGGTGTGGAACAGAGGCTGTTTTTGGGCGTGATTTAGCTACTGCTAGAGGTGGAAAACTGAGCTGATTAGGCGTGGAGATAAGGTGGCTCGACAAGGCTGTTTGAGACGGCATCTCCGCCGCAGATTAACGATAAATTTGAATTACGTATATAAAGTGATAAATCCAATTTATATCTACTACTCAAATAATTTTAGTTTGATCTAATAAATTTGTTTATTTTCATATCATTAGACTAAAGAATCCAATTAGGCTCTATAAAATTTGAAATATTAGCTATTGGATAGTTTCATTGATTAGAGTTCAATTCCTAACAACTTAACATCTATTAAAAAAAAAAAATTAAGACGTTTGAATTTAAAACTATCAATTGGGAAAACTGTTTGTCACGACCCGAAGGCTGCGACGGTGTCTCTTACTTGTACGGATGCGTAGAAATTAGGGCTAATTTTTTGATTTCCTATATTTGCTTTGTCTAAGTGCAATGTAGTGAATTTTTGTTTCGGGACGTTAACTCCCTTGCCTATTTTTATGACTTTACCCAGGTTATTTTCCTGCATAAAAATTACAAGTAATAATCCAGCTCATGCTTCCCAGAATGACAGTTAATCATATTCTAACATTCCTATGACCAAGTTCATTTCCATATCATAGCATTTCATCTTATGGTTCACATTTTTCCTACTTAGTCACTTGTTCATGCTATTCAGTCCACAATCAATACTCATAAAAAATCAATATTCCATACTTCATCATTACTAGTCTAGATGTTATTCTCTATATCAGATTACATCCCATCTAAGTACTGAATCAAAATAGCCTGAATTAGTAATAAACACAAAAGGAAAGTGTGTATACCCCAAATGTTCACAAAAATTTCTTTGGAGAGTTGGGACTATATTTCAGGCTCGGGACTATTTGGGAGGCTCCGAAATACTCCCCCAACTCCGTGCTCAATCTGAAAAATTTAAATAGCGTTTAATGAGCAAGGCTCAGTAAGTCATTTATATAAGTGCAGAGTTAGAATTATACTGTTCTATATGCCATGCATGATGTCATGTGAGGAAAATTTACTATCAGTCATTCTCTTATTCATCATACGATCATATACCTGTCATATTCTCATATTCAGTTCATCTATGCTTCAACATGTCATGAAATGTCTAAGTTATGAAACCATGATATAACTTTTGACATGTAATTATGAACGAAGTAGTTACAGTCATAAAACATGTAATACATATTCTTTTAAACAAGTTCAAGACATGTATAATATCAATACATTTCATGTATTCTTTTAAGATGTGCTTGAAATATGCAAGCTTTTTCATTTCATTTCAAGTATGCTTTTTGAAACATATTTCATATTACAAATACTTTTTGAAATACATTTCATATCACATATGCTTTTTGAAGCACATTTCATATCACATATACTTTTTGAAATACATTTCATATCGCATATATTTCCTTGAAGCACGTTTCATATCATATATACTTTGAAAGTATATTTCATATCTCATATAGCATCAAAATGCGTTTCATATATTGTAAATCAATATCGAGTTTAGAGTTCATTTTCATTTTAAAGGCATACTCTAAACTTCATTTCATATCATTTGAGACTAGGCTAGATCCCTATCTCTCTATCAATAAAGACTTAGTTCACTGTAGCTAGCAGTGAAGAATCATATCATCGTCCCCTGGAAACCACTAGGGCGCTATCTATGGCTATAGACCTTATATCTCTTAGTCCCACTGATCAGGCAAGACTGAGACCTGTCCACGACTATTGTCGGACAAGCTTTTATGCCTAATGAGTAATCTCCAATTAGGCGGCTTCCACTATGCTTTATTGAATTTAATTCTCTTAGGGTGCCTAAAGTCTCATAAAGCAAATTCAATCTTTCGTATAAAAATAGTTTAATGTATGTAATGCTTTTCTAAAGATCATTTACATGTATATACGTACATATGTAAAAACTATCATTTCATTCTTTTCAAAGCCATTCAAGCATCCAAAATATTCTTGTAAACATGATAAGAATAAGTCATTTCAATTTTTCATGTATAGTAATAAGTCATGCTTGATGGCAATAAAATTCAAGGAAGTGAAATAAGACCATAAAATGACATGCTCATGAATTGCATGAATGTTTATCATTTCATCTCATAATATTTATGAACCTATACCATATCGATTCACTTCCGATCAATGTCTCTCACCTTGGTACTTTATCAAGTTGAGTATCATACCTACATTTCATTTCGTTATATTCAATATCTAGGTATTCAATTCATTCTATAGCAAGATTCAATCCTATACAGGATAATCCTACTTCTACCTTATATAAACGTCTTACCTAGTGCGAGCTTAGCTTGATCTTGTCCCGTGGTTAGCTAGACCGTGTCCGTCGTCCTCTTGGCGTACTACATATTCACAATAAAATTTCGACTTAATAAAGTCTAGCTCAAGCTTTCTATACGCTTATGTAATTTAAATTCCAACATAATATCTATATATATACATATATAAATATATATGTATACATATACACTTAACACAATATAATTCAAGTTTCTTAAATCACATTCTCTCATTTTTCCCACATCTTTATATATATGTACTATATATATATATATATATATATATATATATATATATATATATATATATATCTCTAGTCCCATGTTTTTCAAGTAAGAATATATATATCTATTCCTTTCTTTTCTTCTATTTTCTTTTTTTCCTTTCCTTGTTTCCCATTTGTCTCCAAGAAAATAATAATATATATGCACACTTACACATATACAATATATATTTAACATTAAATATAATATAGTTTCTATTCTTCTCATCTCCATATAAATATATAGAAATATATATTTTTCTTTCTTTTAACTTTTCTTTATTGTCTTTCATTTCTTTTCTTTTATTTTTCTTTTATTTCTTTCCTTTTCTCGATTCTCCTTACCTCATTTCTTGCCTTCAAAATGGCCACCGGACAGCCACTAGTACGCCGGCTGTAGCCACCACCATGCCTCCTCCGTTCAGCCTCTCTTGGCGTTCCAAATTTTGCACCCAAGCTAGCCACGAAATCCTTGTTTTCCAGCCTTAAAATGCCCACGTTTTCAGCCCTTTTATCAGTCTCTTGCTCAAGGCTGGAAACACCAAAGTCAACCACCACAAAACCCTCCTCTGTTCAGCCTATCAAAACCCTAACCTAGCTGCCAAAATTCGTAGCTCATTCCCTCTTTATTTTCTGCCCGTGGCAACCACTCAGAACAGCCTTTCGTCTGTCCAAGTAACTCACCCGAAGACGCCTGAACAGCTCCTATCACCTCGCCTGAACAGCACCAGACGAAGCCCCTATTTTCAAGCATCTAATTCCAGCAGCTAACACCCACGTAAATGCCTCATTCTAGTGCCTTGTACTGCCTCTATTCTCAGCCTTTATTTTGCAGTAAAATGTCACACCTGATGCCGTCTATTCACGTCAGATCTGGCACTCCATACGGCTCCTGTTGCTCGATGCAGCTTCAGACTTCAACCATCTTCAAATCGTGTGATGGTCGGATGGCAGAGAAGGAAAGACAAACAGCTAAAAGAAAATGAACTGAAGAAAACGTGTAGAGGAAGAGTGTAACGGGGAGAAAGGCTGAGTTGTTTTATCACTTTTCTTTCTATATTTATTTTATTGTTTCCAATGTGCATAAACCTTCTGTTCTCTGCCAAAATTCAGACTTTGGGTGGGAAAAATCCCACCCAATCTCGTATACTCTTTTTTTTTTTTTTAACATATAATATAATACAAAGTACTATAATATAATATATATATATTTTTAATATACGACTATTATATCCCAAAACTCTTAGTGTGTGTGTATATATATATATATATATATATATATATATATAGCTTTTATTAAAGATTACAAAAATATATATTTCTTCCATTTATATAATTGTAGTCTATATAATGTACACTTGTATATTTTCTTTTATACATTTATGTATATAATTTATATGCTTATGCATTTACGTTTATTTGCATGTACATATATCTATACTTATGTGTATAGGCACAACTCTTTTCGTATTTATTTAACGTACATTATATATACACATACGATATTCATGTATGTGTCAAGTTATTCCCGAAGATACCGATTCTTGTAATTATAGTCGAAGTCTTACATTTGCAAATTCTCAAAATTTCATTTTATTCACTTAAATTAACTACTAAGTACATTCTTAGTTTAGATGAGTTTACGGATTCTCACACTGTTTAATTTATATATATGCGTGATGCCTGGCTACGGAAATTGCAGCTCTCTCCGAAGATGATTTGGGACAAACCAATATCATCTGAAATTAACTTGGCAGAGATGGGAATTGTAGCACATATCCTTTGTTTGACCAAATTAATAGCCTATTAACTTGTCTTAGTTAAGCAACTTCGAATTCCGATAAAAAAGAGTGGACCGATAAAAGATGGAATTCCCAAGCAAAAGCTTGCATTTTGTTGTAGAATCACTTGAAAGTTTTCAAATATAGTGACAATAAATTTTTAATATTGAAATTGAACTCGAGGGTTAATGCGCAATCTTTTTAATGGATAATTTTTCATAGATATAAATATAAAGATCAAATCTTAGCATTTGTAATTCTTTCTCTTATCTTTGTCGGAATATTCTCAAAATAGTGAAAAAAAGGGTTTTATTTGATCAATAGAATAAGAAGCTAATACAAAAAAAGAAACAATTATGGATTTTTCTTCTAATAGTTATATATTCTTTGAAATGGGGTAATTTTTCACTTATGAATGGTTGAAAAACATAATTATTGATTTCCAAAAGTTTTGATTTTATTAAAATGATAAGTTTTTTGGATCAAACAACACAATTAAAAGATCACAACGTTTTATTTTGAGGATTCCACTCTTGGATTGTATCTCTATAACTTCGAGATGTTCATGGGCCAGGTTGGGCGATTTCGAGCTAGACTTAAGTAAGATATTAAGAGATTTATAGTGAACCCTAGATCTAATTATAGGTCGGGCCTGAACAAAATATTAACAAACTTTATGTGTGCTCAAACCCAGCTCGGACTAATGCTTGAACATGAGTTTTTTGTTTAGACCCGTTTTTTAAAAAATAGCCAAAAAAAGGCTTGTCGCTTGCCCAAATAAATCAATTTTTTTCAACAAAAAAAAGAAACATAATTTTGATTCTATTATTAGATTAGTTTCTTTAATTGGGCTACTCAATATGGGTTTCTTCAATTATTAATGGATTGGTATATTTAATGGGTTTAATGAGTTTTGTCGATTGGACTCAATTTTATTGTGTTTAATTAATTTTGGCATATTCAATAAGTTTATGTAAAGGTATATTGAGATACTTAATATATATATATTTATATATATATATATATATATATATATATATATATATATATACATACATATACATATATTGTCGAGCCAGGCGAGATCTGGGCTTTTAAGGATGAGACCAAGGCTTAGCTCAAATTTTAATCAGGCTTATTTTGTTTGCCAAGCTCATTTTAATGGATTTAATATTTTATACATGTCCAACCAAATATCGAGTGGTCCTTTGAGCTTAGGTGGGTAGCTTGACTCTTGAACAGATTTAGTGAGCTCAACCCAATCCAATTTTTTAAGCCTAAGTTTTTGCCTAAGTCTGTTTTTACATACAATGAATAAGTCCAAGCTCGTCTAAGTCCTCCCAAATATTATTATTTTTTAAAAATATTATAATAAAATATTAAAATAGTAAAATAATTAATAGTAAATAAGTATAATATAATATATTAAAATAAATTCTTACAAAAAGATTACAAAAAATAAAAAATTTTAAACTAAAGTTTAAAAAAAAAAGTTGCTAAATATAACCGCTTTTTTCAAAAAAAAAATTTAGAAGAAGTAAAATGGTTATCTAAATAAAAAAAGTGGTTGTATTTAGAATTTCTCTTAAAAAATAATACAAGTTCAAATTAAATTTCACAAAAACATCAAAAGTAATTAAAAATTGAACTAGTATAAAGAAATAGTAAAATAATAATAATTATTATTATGTTAGGTTCGGTCAGGCTTGACCTTAAAATGATGAATCCAAGCTCAACTCGATTTTTCATTGGATCTTTATTTTTAAGTCTAAGCTCGTTTAACGAGCTTAATATTTTTGTCTAAACTTACCCAAAATTTGGGCGAGCCCTTAGGTTTGGCCCTTGAACATGTTGAGATGCTAAGGTTCATTTTTATACACACTTGAGAAACACTTGAAACACAAAAAGAATATCATATTTATGATATTCTCTCTCTTCCCTCTCATTCTCAAAGCAAAAACAAATTTCTTATATATAGTTAATTGCAAAAAATAATCGCTAAGATAAGATACTTTTGTACTTGTTAAAAATGTTTAATAGTTTGATTTTACAAGTGCAATATGATTTCAAACAGTGACTTTATTGTATTCTAGGGCTTTTTAACAAACTTATGGTGGTGTTGCACACTATATTTGGTAGGGGCAAAAAAAGTTTAAAGAAAGTGAAATTGGCAGCATGCCATGAAATCATTTTCTTCATCAAACTTTAACAAAAGATTCAAAGATCAACCAACAAGTGGTTGGAAGAAGTGGAACTGAACTTCTTTCCCAAATATTTGGACATGATTTAAATTTTGAAGTTCCCACTATTGGGAGGATTTTACCGTTTATCACTCCAGATCCAAACAAGATTAATTGACCGTAAAACGGATGAAGATATGTGTGCTTACAAAAAAAAATTCAAGGATCACAGCAGTCAAAGAAAAATAAGTTAATCTTTAGTTTTTCCTTTCACATAATATGTAGAAAGAAAATGTTATATACCCATAATTTTCTTTTACTAATAAAATCTTTTTACCAAATTTGGTTGCTTTTTGTCTTAGTGCTAATACTCTTTTCAGATTAAAAGTGTTTCCTCTTTGTCATCCTTACGTGAACTAATGGATGGGAAGAAGTCAGCTGAGACGACAGTTGAAGATCAGGATTAATGCTATCCATTACCACTATAAGTTGGCTTTTCCAACTTCAAAATTTTATCAAGCCGATGATGAAAACTTAAAAAGTCATGAAA
Organism: Heritiera fomes; assembly: GCA_032173925.1. Lineage (NCBI taxonomy): Eukaryota > Viridiplantae > Streptophyta > Magnoliopsida > Malvales > Malvaceae > Heritiera > Heritiera fomes. Next base: position 35,947,137 of record JAPDPM010000008.1, read on the forward strand.
AATGAAATGGGTTTTCTTGTTTACCAACGACTTTCTTTAGGGTAGGTCTCGATGATCCAATATTTGCGCCCCAATGTGTATGGCAAGAAGTTTTAAGTGGGTAAAACTTGATTAACCTAATTTCCCTTTTCAAACATCTCTTTTTCTCTCATTTTACATTACTCATTTTGAATTAGGATGCATACATAATGCATATTATATATTTTGAGTAGTTTATATGATGCATTGAGTTGATACATTTTACATATTAATAAACACATAAACACATATTAATTATATTATTATAAAAAAACACACATATTAATTATACATATAAATCCGAAGTTTAATCCAATTAATTTATGCAGTTTATTTTAAGAGACAACTTCTAGTAAATTTGATATTTAAATTTCAATGCTTACAATTCTTTTTGTTTATTCATACTACGATATCTTTTATAAAAAAAATAAAGTACGCATGTAATTATAATAACTTATTTCAAATAAAAAAGAACATTCAGCCGAAAGATTGGACTAACTAATGAAGATTAATGAATAAAGTGAATATTTATGCTTGATCCAAATCCATGATCAGGAAAAAGAACAATTAAACAAATAGAGATTGGCAAGAGATCATATATGGATAACATATTAATGGAAGACTTGATTTCACCCTTCAATCGTTCTTTGTTCTTGCTTGGCTTACAGCAACAAAAGAAAAAAAAAATAGATTAAAAAAAAGTGGATTATTGTAATGATAATGCCAGTATTTGCCTACCCAAGGTTGACTGGCTGACTCAAGAGCAGCAGCAAAGGGCCAAAGGGCAAAATCTTTGTGCACTGGTGGGATAAAAAAGAAAAGGGTTTTGCCTAGAAAGCAATACTAACGTTTTGGAGGTCAAAGTTGATGCTTTGAACTTGCCACTTACATTTAATTGTTTTCTATATTGTTAATGAGAGATTAGCATGAAATGGAAAAGGAGTTTTAGGCTTTTTGATGACATAGTTTGTCTAAGGGAAAGGGAACATTCTTTGGATTTTATCGGTAGTGCCCAACAGGCCAAAGTGTGATTAAGTATGAGATTGACGAGAGCTAGTTTGTTTGGTTTTAATGATTTCATCTTCGAAATTTTTTATATTTTCTTTGGAGATTTTTATCTAGATGAATAAAATTATTTTATTTCAAACTGAATATGGAAAAGGAATGGCTTCTCATTCATGTAGTTTGTCAAGTAAACTAAGAATAAATAGATAAATTCGTCAAACTCAATATGATTAGAATGATTTTTAGCACATTAGAATTATGTTTAACTTTCACAAGTTTTTGCTCTTAAAATGTATTAATTTTTAAGATCAAACGAGATATTTTATCAACTTGTAACTGCAATTATAAAAAAATGAATTCCGATGGCGTTAGAGTCCGTTATCGAAAATGATTTTAAAAAATAGTATTTAAAAATAAGATTTTATCAACTTGCACACCATCTTTCATAACCATAATATGTGGTCATCTCATAATGAGGATTTGAAAAGTTGAAATCGGATATAACTATGGACCATCAACAACACCTAAAGTCTTGAAAATGAAATGCATGCCAAAAACATGTTAGAAAATTTAGGTCTTCCCCAATAATAACTCAGAAAAATCAAGAAAAAAAAGTGTCGAAAAGGAAATGCAAAAAACATGTTTAGCATCAAAGTTAGGTCCCCAATCCAAAACATTCCCACAAGCACCATTGGCCATTGTTTGTAGGCTAACCTTTTAATTTGGACATAAATGACAGGTATAGTCAAAGTGAAAGGAGGGATTTTAATTCGACTCATTTTTCTATTGGTTTAGGTCCATTGAGCATGATCTTTGTCATTAATGTTTGGTTATGTTCAATCCCAAGTTGCTCCAAGCTAATTACTCGAATGCTTTTCACCGGCCTAAAGGCTATGGTCAATGCCCTAAAGGCTCCTTTTAGTCAAATTTGCAGTTCAATTTGTTGATATTTTGCCCTACAGCCATGGATAATCACCAACTCAAATATTATATTCTAGCTTACCTAACTGATCAATTTCTTAAGTGAATTTTCCTTTCGGTCATAATGATCAAATTTAAGATACATTTGTTAATTAGTAGCTATACTATAATATATCTTAAATTAATGTTTGTTCTTTTAGTTCCTTTATTTTCGATGAGATTCTGGTGTAATAATTTTTTAAGATAGAAGCTTATGAGATTTAAAGAACGGTTCAAAAAATTTTTAAATAAAAAAAATATACTTATAGTTTAATCAAATTATGCAGAAATTAATTTAATTTGATAAGAAAATTTTATTGATTTAATGTTCTAATCTTAGCATCTGCATTTTCTATTTATCAAAGTTTTTTTGTACAAAAAAAATATAATTATCAAACATAATAGCTTGCGAATAAGAGAATCTCTTTTTTGATTCATAAGAAGTATAAAAGAGGAGTGGAAAATAGAACTTTAGATTTAATCCCTCAAAAGAAGGGATAACAACCACTAAGACAAGCTTTGGTTATTCGAAGAAAAGAATCTCTATGTCTAATAATTAATCATAGTAAATCAGACTTGTAATCTTTTAATTAACATATATAGATTCTAGTTAAATATTAATTCTAAAAATAATACTGAATAAAATGAGAGACTCTGCATTTGTTTTGAGGCCCAAGGACATGAAAATCACATTTGTGCACTCCTTTATTGATATAAAACCTTGTACTTTAAACAATGATATTTTCAAATTAAAAATTAATTTTAAAAAGTGGCTTTTATATTGTGAATTAGTGCCCGAAACTTCTCTTTTGTTTTGTAACTGCGGGGACAAAAGTCCTTGTGAGAAAGAGAGCAACTTTACAATAATTGTCATGGAGAAA